>AYEL01069075.1:0-11659 GCA_000484575.1 Olivierus martensii
TAGATAACGTTTGTACTGAAGATGGACTATGATCTAGTCCAAAAACGTTATAGATGATTAAAAGTCTTTTGCCTTGCATATAGTGCTTTTTATGTTGTTCTAGATAATATTAATAGATTTAAATATTCAAAATTCTATATTTAAGAAATTGTGAAAGGAAAAAAACATATTAGGAATTATCATAAAGCAATGTACCATTCATTCCCTCATTTTGTGAATTTTTGTTTTAATGAATTATCCTGACTTATATCTGTTTTTTTTTATTTACAAAGGTAATTTTCACTATTAAAAATTCATTTAATCACCACAGATGTGCTTGAAACAATGACTGTTTCTTGTTCTGTACAATTTATAGTCTTTAATTCATACTTTAATAACATTTCCTATATCTTTAAATTACAATATTTTATAAGAAAATTTCTTTAGATATTTTGTTACTATTTTACTTATAAGTATTGCCAATGATAGATATGTTTTTGTTTAATCTCTTCATTGATTATGATAGATGCATTTTGTTATCAAATTTACTACTATATACCATTGATTTAGTATGAAGTCTTACACAACTTTTACATATATAATACTGTGTATGTATACAAGTATTGTACAGTACTAGAAAGCATGAGTAGGTATAGATATTCCCTTCATCTGTAGATATTTGTTTATGCATTAAACTCTAATTTAGTGCATAAACAAATATCTATAGACAAATTCGAAAAGTAAAAGTAATGAATAAAGTTCAAGGAATTCGCTTTCTATCTTTGTTTATAAATATATATCATGGGCTTGTGTCTATATTTAATGAATAAGGTATCGTTTTCTCTCTTTCACATGCAATATTTGAAAATTCGCTACTGTAAGGTGAATTATTTTAGCAAAGCTATTTTAAATAAGGTTACTTCTATTTTGAGATTCACATAAAATAAGCTTTTTTTTTTATTGCTTTTAAATGATTATAAAGTAAAATTAGTGTCTATAAACATTGTATGAGCTACTTAACTTAATATAATTAAAAATTATTTATGTTATATTTAAAAGCATTATGTTAATTATTGTGATTAGCATTATGTTTATATCTATTATATTGGAAATGGATACAAATTTAATAAGGTGCAGTATCATTGCAATTTTTTCGAAATCTGATGTATACCCTTTCAAAAATAAATGGATTATATTTATCATTATGGGCTTATAATAATTTGAGTTTTAGAAAAAGAATCATGAAAGAATATCAAAATATTCTAATTTTACATACAGAATTTATATGAATTTATAACTATATATTGTGAAATGAATATAAATAAATTCATAACATGAAAACTATATTGCAAGAAAAGGGTCTATTAAAAGTTGTGAGGTATAAAATGGATTTTATATCAAGGAGGATTATTTAATAAAAATTGAAGCAAAATGTTATCATGGAAAAAATTAAGTCATTTAATTTAAAAAAATAAATTTAAAGAACTTTTGCTTATATTTTTATGAAATGCATTAAACTAAATGTGTAAATCTTTATATTATTCTTAAATGAAAAAATCATATCAGAAACAGTGATGTGTTACGCAAATATATTTCATTTTTCAAGTAAAATATTAGACACAATTAAAAAAATGATGTTTTAAATTTTTATCTCTTTGCAATATATCTAGCTCAAATTATGATTTGAAAAAGAATTAGCAAAAACTTTATGAAGATATGTGGACAGTATGTTTATAATTTAGTAAACCATGATATGCAAATATATTTCATTTTTCAAGTAAAATATTAGACATAATTAAAAAAATGATGTTTTAAATTTCTATCTCTTTGCAATATATCTAGCTCAAATTATGATTTGCAAAGAATTAGCAAAAACTTTATGAAGATATGTGGACAGTATGTTTATAATTTAGTAAACCTGGATAGTATTCATGATTACATTGCATATATTAAATCAAATATGGGTTAAAAAGATTAAATTCAAGCATCATCATAATGAACAAGTTTATAAAAATGAAGAATATATTTGCAGGATATTTAAAACAGAATCTAGCTACCTATTATCTGTTCTGAATTATATATAAATTATAATTATATATGTGCTGTATCTCTAGGCATAATAAAATGTAACTAGAACAGTCTTTTATATTTTAATTACTAGAGCATTCCATCTTAACATTCATTTTTTGGACTTAAAAATGAGAATCAGAGGTTTAGAATCTTTTTCACAACAAATCCAGATGGATAACTTTTAACTTAATATAACTTATGGGTGTACTGAGAATAAGTTTTTATGATACTTAAGAATGTTAACACAAAGAATTTTATAATTTTTCTTCCTTCTATAAATATTTAAAAATGATAGCTATTGGCAAGCATGAACACTTTGACATGTATATATATACATACAGAAAAAAACTTGTAACATATTGAAACCTACAATGTATTCTAAATTGAAAGGAATAACAAAAAAATTAGAAAATATTCGGATAAAAGTTATATTTATAAAATTTTTCTCTCTCATAGTATATGAATGAAAATGTTTGTATTACTTTAATTTATTTAAAATTTTATCTTAAATAAAATACAGCTATATAAACACTTTTACTAATAAAACAAGTTCAATATGTCTACTATTGTTCCTAATACATAAATTCACACTAATACCATTTAACAAGCACTTGAATGAGATCAAGAACAATTATATTAAATGTGTCACTAATGCTTTATAACAAATGTTCTACACTCTGAATTTGTTTATATTGTGTATCTTCAAGTAATCCTAAAGAAAAAATTTAGTAGTGAGAAATTTTTCTTTCTTATTCAAAAGCATCTTGGAACTGCAAAGATTAAAATATATAAATTGAAAATTTTTTTTCTTTTTGCTTTCATGATTCAGATTTAGTGAATACACTATAAATATTATAATATATAACATATTGTAGTATATTATATGTATCTGATAACAGCACAATTTTCAAAAGTATTTAAATTTTGAGGAAATTTGGTTCTTTTCAGCTTAATTTTTATATTTGATCAAATCTAGTTTTTTATTTAATTGGAAAGTTTTATAAAATATAACAAAAACAAACGAATGTAGCACTATTTAGCAGAACAAACAAAAAATTAAATGGGACTGAGACGTAGTAGGTGGCATTTTGAAATAATTCACACTCAACTTGAATAACCTAGTTCATGCCTTTAAATATGGTATTAAATGACACTTTGGCATCTTATTACTTAATAATTCAGTTATTGCCAGGAAAGTTATGATCCTAATTTATTTCATTAATATTTTTTACGCTATTTAATGTATAAATAAAAAGTTAAGACAAAACATAATAAACGAAATCTTTTTTTTTGCATGTAAACGCTTACATATACAATATTCCTTCCACTCCCCGTTGCTAATCAACCAATGGAATGGTTGCAACCCACATTGTAATCTACCATGATCAACAACTGCAGTAATGAGTCAATCAGTTTTTGCGTATTGTACGAAAGCCGAACCTTTTCCGCTGATGTTAAAATTCTTTCTGTCATAGACTGTACCATACCTTTTAAATTGAAGCAAATGTATCTAAGAAAAACAAACAAATGTAGCACTATTTAGCAGAACAAACAAAAATTAAACGGGAATGTTTTCGATCTGTTCTAGGACCATCTTCAGCCGTTAGACTTTTAAACCAGTGATAAATAAACATGTGTCACGTGATATGAGCATTAAGCCATTTCCAGGTTGAGGAGAGCACTTCCGGTTCCTGTGTGTTGACGATAATTTCAGATTTTCCTCAGTGTTGAATTTGAAGAGCTTCGGCAAACTAACCTTCGTCACGGTAATTGACGTGTTGTATAATTTTGGTGTCGTGCCAATGGATGTTGATGTCGTGATTCCGTTCCGTAACATTGATCTCAATAGAAATGAAATACGGAACATAAAGACAGTATATTAAAAGGCGCAACCACCACAGCTTTATCTATATGTGCTTTAGAACATAACATCAACATCTATTGGCACGATGCCAAAATTATACAACAGGTCAATCACGGCGACAAAGGTTATTTTGCCGAAGCTCTACATATTCAACACCGAGGAAAATCCAAAATTATTGTCAACACACAGGAACCAGAAGTGCTCTCCTCGGCCTGGAAATGGCTTAACGCTCATATCACGTGACGCATGTTTATTTATCCGTGGTTTAAAAGTCTAACGGCTGAAGATGGTCCTAGAACGGATCGAAAATATTCCCATTTAATTTTTGTTTGTTCTGCTAAATAGTGCTACATTTGTTTGTTTTTGTTATCTTCCAGTATGGCAGAAGTAATGAACACTTTTCAAATGTATCTGTGATCCGATGAAGATGGCTCACCAGACACATGCCAATTCTCAATTAGGACAGAAATATTCTGAGTATTTTCTGTTAGCAACAACAAAAGTAGGTTCATTGCCCTTGTTTAAAACAAAGAGGTTAGTACCTATTAGAAACTCCAGTAAATACTCACAAATACCCCTTTTGGTTGATGTCTTTGCTTCCCCAAATCACATGATGAGAATTAGCATCAACACCAACCAATAAATCAAAATGATTCTCTAAATAGGATAAATACTTTATTAGCAGACACGCTTTTGACCTTATCAGTAGTCAACCTCAGCTGCAATCATGAGATTGCAGTTGAGGTTGACCTACTGATAAGTCTTTTGCTAATAACGGTATTTATCCTGTTTAGAGCTTTGTTTTTTGTGTGCATTTTTGTGAGTAACAGGATGGCTTTAAAGTTCAAAATGATTCTTTTGACAGAACTCAATCAAAAGCACAAATTCAGGTGTTGGTGGTAGTTTGTCCTTATCATAAAGGAAATATGCAGAAGAAACTATAAGTTCCCTACTAGCACCACCCTCATCAAGCTTCACCCGAACAGTAATAATATCCCTAGAACAGAAATCCCAGATAGATGAAAGATTTATGTTATTTCTGATGAAAACACAAGTTCGAGGATCACTATCAGAAATAAAAGTAAATAACTTACCTTCTTTACAGTTAAATCCTTGTATTTGACCTTTATTAGTGCCATAGCTCTTGAATAAGAGCAAGGTCATAACAGCTCCCCACAAGCAACCAATCCAAAAGGACAGAAGCAGTTTGAGAGTGCTGGAAGTTGATTTGGATCACTCTCAGACCTATAACACTACAGGTGCCTAAGATGGGCAGACTTCCATGCCCCCCTCCTGGTGTAACTGAAAACTGGGTACCAGAAGGTCCAGGGACACTTCCAGAATCCTGATTCTTGTTGGCTGGCCCAACTAGTTCATACCCCTTTGCAGGAGCAACCACCAAATCTATCAATTGGCCAGACTTGGAAATAGGATCCAGAACTACCTTGAAGATCCCTTCGTTGACCCCAGAGAAATCCTTAAAATTGGCTGCTGTGATGCCTTAGCCAAAGCAAGATTGACCATCACAATGATGTTCTGTCCCTTTGTATCCTTGCTTCAACTCAGAACTCTCCAGTTCTCAGTTTTATCTTCAACACCAAACTCTCCAGTTTTCAGGACTTATAATCTGGGACTCAAATCCCAGATTATAAGTCCTGAGACGAACCAAAAGTTTGTTTGCATCCCATGTGTGGACTTCTGCAGTGTGGAATGCCACTTTCATGGGCTTGGGAAGGTCCTTCACAGGAAAAAAATCCTTAAATGTATTCCCTGCCCAAGAGCACAGTCACTGACAGGTAAACTCATTTATACAAGTATAAATGAGTGCACTATTGTCCAAGGTATAGCCCCTGAGCATTGATAGAGATTTGCCCAAAGGACTTCCATCTATTCTGCTCAGAATCTTCCCTCATAGAAGATTGACTTCATCGACCACTATCTTGGAGTATTGGTAGCCTTCCTTGATAATGGCCATCTGAAGGGAAGTTAATGCTTCTTAATATAACCCTGGATGAGAGTACAGAGTCCTTTTTGCAGATCTACCCTCCCTAGAAGAGGGATAGAAACTGCAGATCTAGTTCACTTGCCAGCACCAGGGGTACTGACAGGAGGATCAGACAAAGCTAGTTGGGAAGTGTGACCCCAATGCTGAGAGCCACCAGTACCAGCACCCTCTCTCCTAGCCCTGCTCTGCTTTCTCCTAACTGCTCCAGACAATCTTGCCTTTCATGGACCAGGTTTACTCACAGAAGAGGAAGAAGCAGAACCAGATTGCTCCACCATCCCACCACTTAGAAGTATCTGGCAGCTCCAACCCCTCAACAGGTAAACTAGAACTGCCAACCCCACAGTAGGGCAGAGAAGCAGTCCCCTGAGAATAAATGTTTTTGTCATCCATGTGACAAATACTTACTGGAGGAAACAAAAAAAGGGTCCACTTGATTATCCTCCAATATGGGTGGAAGGCTGATTACAACAAGGTTTTGTCCAGTTCCTTGATGGGATCGTTCAGAACACTGCATCTTTTATTACTCCAGTGCCACTCAACTCCCAGCACGATGCCTTAGTTTGGGTAGCACCAGAGCTCCTTTAGCCAGAGGAGGAAGTTCATCTTGAATCCCTAACTCCTATTACCCCTCCATATTGAGGACATGGAGTTAGATTTTGGAGGGGTCATTGTTGATTTAATATAAGAAGTATATTTTTATATTCATTATAATGAAAGTAAAATTAATTTAACAACTTTTTAAATATATTAAATCAGTCAAAATCATTCTATAAATACATTTAATCATTATTTTTCTATTTGTTACAGGGACCTGGGTGAATTTTGGCTCACAGCTTTCAGAAGAGGTATGTATATCACTTTTCAATCAGCATTAATTATTCATACCAGAAATTTTGTATTTTTGCTCTTAAAAGTAATTTAATGTATAATTAAAAATTCAATAATTTTTATCTGTACATTAAATTATTTTTATACAGTAGAAGCTGCTTATTAGGGTGCATTTCTTTATTGGACGGTTTTCTCACTCATTAGACTGGTGGCAGCGGAAGTTGTTTATTTCTTCTCGAAAATGATATCGACATGTTCCATTTTTCCCGTGATTGAGTCAAAACTATCTATCCTTCCAATCGCGGAAAAAAATGAAATATGTCAGTGTCATTCTTGAGAAGTAATAAACAATTTCCGCTACCACCAGTCTAATCAGTGAGAAAACTGTCCAATAAAGAAATGCACCCATGGAATCACTTTGGGACCAATCTCTTTTGATAACAATAACCGATTGATAACATTAATCAGTGCATATCAAAAAAGCATAATTTTCGATTTTTTTATTATATTGTATATACTGTACTTTGATGTTATATACAGTGTAATCTTGATTCATTGTTTTCGTCGGGACTCCAGAAAAAACTATTGATACCAGAAAATGATAGATGCAGAGATATAAAAAATAAAAAAATGAAAATTAGATTAAAAGATAACGTTAATACAGGTACTCCTCACTTAACGACTGGGTTTTGTTCTCACAACTCGGTCGTAGAACGAATTGGTCGGTAAGCGAAAAATTTGTTCCTATATTAAAATATTGGAAACAAATTTCAAATTAAAAATTTATATCTTAATTATGCACGAAGTACAGTATTTTTCTTCAGTTTTTGGAACTAGGAGTACGAGGAAATTACAAACAAAACTCGTAAACCATGCGTATGAGTGAACAAAAACCAAATATTCCATTAAAAAAATAGTCTTAAGCTGATTAAAAACTTATTATAAAAAAGAGTTTTATTTCTTAGCTATAGTTAAGCCTTTTTAATCTATATTTAGACTCATGACCATCAACTGGAATGCAATGATTTATAATAATGTTGTAAACACTAAATGATAACAAATTTAGACAATATAGAGTAAATAAAATCATTTGATATAACAGATCTAAGCATAAATTAATTTTTTCTTAAATATTTATTCACAACATTGAGTGTGTTTAAGAATAGATTACTGTATAAGATATTACTTTAGAATTTCTCTTTTCTTTTCACTTATTCATTTTTGTGAATAAGTGAAAAGTATAGAGAAATTCTAAGGTAACATCTTATACAGTAATTTGGTATATATTTTAATTTCCCTTTAGCTAAATTTAAATTTCAATTTTTCAAGATGTTATTAGAATAAAATGATCAATTTATATCATCTAAAATTAAATAAATTAATTTAATAGACTTTACTTATATCTGATTTGTAATAAAAATAGTAATTCAGATTTAGTTAACATTATTTGATATTATATATACTAGATATATTCAGGTTAAAATTTTTTTAGAAATAAAAAACAAACTTTGTGATTTAACTATTCACTAGTAAATTAAAAATATACAAGAAAAGATTCACACATAAGAACAGAAAACTACTTTGATCAGAAAACAGAAAATCTATATATAGAATTCTATTCTTAGTATACAACATATGCACAAAATTTAAAAGATTTTTTTAATGTAAATAATTACTATTGTAGGTATTGCTTAACAATAATTGAGAAAAATCATTATAATAATTATATTTTCATATTATCATAATATTAATTATAATATTAATAATAATGATTTTAAATAAAGCATATATAATAATTATTTATGTTTATACATTTTTTATTATTATACACTAAGAACAGAATATTTTATAGAATTTCCTGTTTTGTGATTCAAGTTACTTTCTATTTAAATTATTTTTTATATTCTTGTTTTATTTAAAATAAATACTTGACTAACCCACAACAAGCTTATTATGTAAATGCTTGATTACAGTTAATACAGTGCTTCATTTTCTGTTAATATTATAGATTCAGGTGTTTTACAAACATGTTTAATAAAATAATAAAAACCACAGCATTAAGCAAGAACACTTCTTATTCAAAAATGTTTTCAGCAAGACACTAACCTTCTTCAGTCACACCAAAATCGTCGAAATGTACAGACCTAGGATTCTCAAGAATTATAAATACATTTTGATGATTTTGGTGTGGCTGAAAAGGGCTAACCTATTCAATATAATGTCTATATTCATATATAATTTTTATTGTTATAAGTAGAAGATTGAAATATTTACTGATAAAGAAGACTTTTCTAGGCAGTTAAAGTAAAATTTTATGCAAATCAAATTTAATTATGTAAATTATTATATAATTTTATCATAATTATAATACAGAGTGGCACCTAAGTCATGTGACAGTTTAAAATGCTCATAACTTTTTCATTTTTTTCTTTTTGGCAAGTAACATTTACAAAATGAAAGTTTTTTAAAAACTAGTTATGAATAATTATATTCCATAAATGTCAACCATTTTTTGGTTCACAAATTCAGGTTCTTTCAAGAGCATTTTCCATTTGATTTCTCAGAGTATCCACTCTTTTGGCCAGGATTTCTTGTCAGATATTATATTTTAATTGTTAGATTATTATAGTCTTGTTGACATAAATTTACTTCTTCAAATAACCCAAAAGAAAATAATTAGGAGATGTCAGATCCAACAAACATGGAAGGCAATTAAATCCTGAATTTCTAAAAATAATCTGTTTGCCAAAAATTTTTCTTAGAAGTGTCAGAATGGGTCCATTCTGTTGGAACCAAATCTCTATTGTTTTCAACAGCAGATCTCAAAAATTTTGAACTGTGTCTAGATATTAATCACCAGTTACTATCGTAGTTGCCCCATTTCATTTTTAAAGAATTATAGGCCAATAACTCTTTCAGAAGTAACACTGCACCACAATGTACACTTAAGTGTGTGCAACTAGTATTGATGAATGGCTTTTAGATTCTTGGTGCCCATATTATGCAATTTTGTTTATGTATGAACCAATTAAGATGAAAATGATCTCATCACTCTATCAATTTTATGAATACATTCATTTTCTTTTCTGGCTCATCTTTGAATTTGGATTGCATTAATGAGACTATCCCAAGCAGGGCTGGGGAGTTGGAGATGGAGTCGGAGCCCGGAGCCAGGAAGTTTTGGAGGAGCCGGAGTTAAGTTGATCATATTCAGTGGAGCCAGGGCCATTAAAATTTCTGCTGGCTCCAGCTCCTAACCATCTACCATATATACTTGAATATAAGCTGATCCCCGACTTTAGAGTTTGAAAATAGGTAAAAATGCACAAGTATAAGCCTACCCCAACTTTAGCACTTAAAATTCGATAAAAATTTGAGAAAAACAATAAATTAGTGATCTTTGATTTTTAGTTACCGATATATTAATGTCATTTGCCAAAATAAATATTTTATTGAAACTTTAAATATACATATATAAAATAAATTATTATAATACAAACACCAATATATCAATTTAAAAGAATAAATGATGATGTGATAGTAAGGTAAGTGATGTTTCATGGTAGCGGTGTAAATGAGGTGATAGTAAGGTAAGTAATGTTTCATGGTAGTGATCATACCAAAAAAACTTTTATAGAGCTGAAGCCTGTTTTAAAACAATGACTCTGGAGCCAGAGCTGGAATATACTGTGGCTCTGGAGCCGGTGCTGGAGCGTAACCTATTTCAAGCCAGCTCCCCAGCCCTGATCCCAAGAATTCATTGATTTCAGCTCCTGCACTAATTACAATGATCTACAATTTTTTATAACTGGTTCATTATATTAAAAAATTTCATTTTGTAAATGTTATTTATCAAAACGAAAAAAATTAAAAAGTTACGAATATTTTAAACTATTACATGACTTATGTGCCACCCTTTATATCTAGCATATTTGCAAGAAAGAAAATAGAAATCATTATCATAATACATTGTATACATACTTTCTAATATGTTATGGTAGAAAATTTATCATACATACATCATAATAATTATAATTTCTAATTAATAAAAAACATTAATTATGTCCCTATTGCTACTCAATAATTATCAGTTTCATTAATTCTGTCTCATTAGAATAATATCATAACTATCATTGCAATACTAGAGTATAAAATTGCATACTCCATTGCATAGTAAATTATAAAGATTATATTTAAAATATTTGCCATATCATATTTATATAAAATCAAATTTATGTAAGTTAAGAAGCTCCTATATTCAGTTAAAAAGTTATGAGTTCAAACTATATAAAGATAATGCTTCTAATTTGCCTAGTATTAATCTTTAATCTATATAATATATGTAGGAATTAAAAAGTTTATTTTATCAATATAATAAATATTTTTATGGTAACAAAAATTATTTGTATTTTATCAAAATATGTCATTTTTATATTTTGATAAATATAGATGCTATGAATACTTTTGATCTTATTTATAATTAATATGCAGAAAATTTATGTACAGGTAGGCCTCAATTAGTGCGAGTTCAAATAACGCGATTTCAATTAGTGCAACTTATAAAATTGATACCGTTTTTCAGTTAGTGCAAGCAAATATTCGATTAATGCGAGTTGTAAGCATTGACCAATCTTACTAACAAAGCTCCGTTTCCTTTTATGATAATAATTAACAAATTAATGTTAATTTTCGGTTAGTAAAACTGGATGAGGAGCAGTCCAAGAACAGTCACTTGGCTTTGAAGGGGTGAAACATCAGAAGGATGGGCTTTTTGCCATTAACTGTTTAACATTACTGTACTATTATTTAGCTTTGCTATTGTATACATACAGTATAGTACAGAATTTTCTCTTTTAAAAAGTATCGAAATGGATAAAAGGAAGAACACTTTTGACGATAAAACAGGAAAC
>AYEL01069082.1:0-19147 GCA_000484575.1 Olivierus martensii
TGTACATGCATAGCTGCTGGTCGGCTCTCATTCGTTGTCACTATTTGAATTACTGCTTTCCATCTTTACTGAACAAGGGAATAACAAAAAGTTGTGGAAAACAAAGTCACGCTCAATACAACTAAACACGTCCGAACACGCCAAACGCTTTGAAGAGACTGATGTCAGCGTCAGACGGGTCTAAATAGTGGGGAAGGCGGGGGGAACGTACGTTGGAACGACATTCAGCGGATTTACACGATGTTAATTTCAATAAAAATAAATGGAATATTTTTCTCAAAATTTCCGGGACAATTTAGCATTCACCCGGGATATGGGATAGCAATTCCAATTCCGGGACAATCCCGGCCAATCCGGGACGGTTGGCAACTCTACTTATGATGACATATTGATTTTCATTGATCCATTTCAGTGCTCTCTTTACTTGGTTTTTCTCATAAGCAGCCTCTTTGTTTCTACGATTGTTCTTAATAATGTTTTTCTGACTTAAGAAGGACCATCTGTATCTATCTTTTTGTGTCTCATCTATGTGCGCTAACAAGGATTCAAAGACTGGTATATTGTCCAGTGGACTTTTGTCATTCCATAGAGCATAGGAGGGACCTTTGCGGATAACTGCTTGTACAAAGTCTGGAACAACTATGCCATCTAGTATAGTTAATATACCTGGTCTAGGTCGAATTTACGTTTCTTATACAGTCTTAACTGTTTCTTAAAGGCCCATTTCAACTTCTTAACATACCTAATTCTCAGCTCCTGCTTCAGGCACATTATTCTATTAACATTCGTAGTAAAGAATTCCGCTAAATCTTCATTTTTAATCTGTAGGGCTTCCGCATAACTATTCTCCAAATTGCGTAGCTTAAAAAATCTCCTTTTGGCCTCCGTTGTGGCCACTTTCAGGCATACTTGTTTCATCTTCTTTAATACCGTCCGCGACTTAACCAGTAGACGTATTTTTGATATAGTAGTTGGGAACACCTCATTCAGATTACATTCCTTCAGGAAAGTCCATGGTTCTTCCGCTCTCGTTTTCTTTGAACTTATTTTCGAATATTCTTTTTCCACATGAGAGGTTTAAGTGCAGAGAAAAAGGTTGCCAAGGACAGTAATTTGAAGTTAACATCATCTAGAGGCCCAACTATCTTTGGTCTCCTAAGAAATGAGACAGACCCAATAAAGCAGTCGGAGAAGAGTGGGGTCTATGACATTCCAACTGTCAACATGGAGACAGGAGAGGAAGCCTCATATATAGGTGTCACTAGAAGAAATTTAAGAAAAAGGCTCTCGGAACATAGGAAAAATATTAAACAAGGAACATTGACCCCAGCATTAGCGACAGAAGCATATGCGACTGATTTAAAAATAAAATGGGCTGAGGCTAAAGTCATGAAACCGGTCTTAAAACGTACGCAACCGGAAGTAGCTGAAACAATTGAAATTTTGAGGAAAGGAGGAAAGAAAAAACTGTTGAACGACCGACTGGTGTGGGACCCACCCATATCTTGGAAGTACGCTGTAAAAGAAAGTATGGGGAAGAAGTAAGACTACATGTAGTGGGAAAAGCCAACTAGTTATGTATCTAGTTGATATTGTCATCTTATACTATACTTTTATTTTTGTGATTTGTTTTTGTTCTAACCATATGTTCTCTTTTCGAATATTCTGTTCTTTGTCTGAAGATGGCCGAATAGTTGAAAATGTTAACAATAAAATATTAGTTTATTGAATAATTTGTATAGAACTGCAATCAAGTGCGGTTTTTTCAAGTTATTACTTAAATCTTTTATGCAGTTTTGGTTTATTATTTTTACGTAATGGAGCTAGAGTTATATTCCAAAGCGATTGACTTCTCTTTGGATGGTTGTTATCAAGGAGAGCTACCCAGATTCCAAGATGATGGGAGATGAAATCAAACTTCTGCAAGGGAAGATTCTGAGCAGAGTGGATGGTACTCCTTTGGGAGAACTTTTATCAATCATCATAAGTTATACCTTGGACAATAGTGCAATCATTTATCCTTGTATAAATGAGTTCACATGTCAGTGGCTCATCCAACTTTTGGATGGATGTGTTCTTGGGAAGGGAATTTGCCTAAGGGTTGTTTTAGCAAAGAATCTTCCCAATGCTGTGAAAGTGGCATTCTGCACTGCAGATGTTCACACAGGATGTTAACAAGCTTTTGACTTATCTCAGAATCTGATCTAGAGGCTTCTGGGTCAAAGCAAATATGTGAAAGGACATGCTAAGGACCATTATACTAATGGTCGATGTTGCTTCAACTATTAGTATAATGTACTGTATAGACCATCAAAGTAGCTCTTACGGGAGTTGATGAAAGGACCTTCAAGGTACTTTCAGATCCTAATAACATACCTGGCAATCAATTTCTTTAATGATTGCTCCTGCAAAGGGAGGCTCATCAGCTTATGAGGATTCTGGAATTGCCTTTGGACTTTCTAGTACCCAGACTTTGGAAGGGGAATGGAAGTATGTTCTCTTTAGGTGAATATTAGTGTGATTCAAATCAACCTCCAGTATTCCCATGCTGCTTTCATTCATTTATTTCAGTACTATGAACTTGCTTTACTCAAGAGCTATGACAATATAAACAGTGACGTAGCTGACGGTCAGCAGACCCCAACTCATCCTGAAGAAAAACTAGAAAAATATATCAGATAATATGTCCATTAATAACCTTTTTAAATACTTGATAAAAAATCATTCATCTTTTTTGAGTAATATCCCCGACATAATTATAGCTATAAAATTATACTTGACATTATCTGTTGCTGTAGTCTCAGCAGAATGATCTTTTTCTAAACTAAAAATAATTAAAAATTATTTACATAGCACAATGACGCAAGTGCAATTAGCTATGTTATCCATAGAATGTGGCAGAGCTAAAAAACTTAATATCAATCTACTCATAGAAGAATCTGCAAATAAAAATGCCAAACATTCGGAACGATTTCGTAATAGCATGTAAACTTAAATATCTTCTGATATATTTAATTGTTGTTTAATTTGTCCAAATTAAATTACTTTAATTTAAATCAATGTAGATCTGTTTAAAAGTTTTACAATTTGTATATATAATAAAATTATTTTCAATCTTAACCTTATTAAGTTTAACTAAACTTTACCTTATTAATAAATTACTTTGTGTTAGGCTTTTTTTACATCAACATCCTTATATGTTGACACCCATATTTACAGGATTTTAATCATTTACGTTTAAGCAAATCATTTTTACGTTGACATTTATTATAAACGTATGTCACCGCCCTGCGTTACAGAGTTTAGATAGTGTTTGAAATAAATTATATCAATAAATTAGAAAAAGGGAACCCCATCGACATTTTTGGGGGTCTCTCAGTTTTCAGCTATGTCATTGAATATAAGGGCCAAATTCAAGGACTTAACTGTAAAGAGGAATAAAGAATTATTTATTTTTACTTTTGAAAATGGTCCTTGGACTTATGTTTTTGTTAAAAATAATATATATTTATATATTTCACCCTTAATGGGATTTCTGTTCAAAATATTTAATTATATATGGATGAACTATATAGAAGCTGTGCTAGCAGAGAACTTATAATTCCTCTTCATATTTTCCTTATGATAAAGACAAACTATCACCAATAACTGAATTTGTGCATCTGTCTTTTTCACCTGCCCTTTTAGCTTCATTAAAAAGCACTTCTATGTGTCCCACATATAGATGTGTCCTCACCTGCCATAATAAAGCCATTAGGAAAGCAAAAAAGTCTTCCTGGAAAAGATAGTCAGGGAAGTGAGGAAATACCTGATATATTTAGACTAGTGAAGATAATGACCAAAGGGAGTTATTACAAGGTTAGCACTAAGCTTGTGAGGAACTTCCTTGCAGGTTCTGAACCCCTACCCCCAGACTTTCCGGTATCCGACGATCAAACGAAACTTTGATGTGGATATTTGCCTCCCAATCTTTCAAAAACGATGACAAAAACTCTATATTCAATAATAACTTTTATTATTATTCGTAAAATCCACAACTTACAAGTAAGTATGCACACAAAACAACTTTCAGAACAAATAACCATGACTCCAACATGGCAATAACTTCCAAAGAAGCGGCGTCTTGCCAACAAAACTCCGGTACTTATACAGTACCTAATTTACATCCTAGTACGTTGGAGTAGCCAACAACCAAAATACTATTTTTTTTTTTTTTGCTTAACATTTTATTAACATATTAATTATTAATGGATACTGTATTAATAAAATATTATTAGACAATAACCAAAACTTATGAATAAACAATTTTCGTCGTTTCTGCCGACACCTATCACAACATGGCGGCCACCATCAAGACACGACTCCCTCCCGCCAAAGTATGTTTCGACAATCCTTACAAGCTGCCAGATGATAGAATGAATAGCCTACTTGCAAGACTCATTAAAAGAATTCTTTCAAGTATACTTTCTTAGGTTTACTTTGATTGAAGAATCATCTTTTTCATAGGAGCAATCAGACCTCAAATGGTGTGGTTAGTTCAATCAGACCAAACTATGAAGGAAGATTGGGATCTTGTTAAGAGGGTTATCAATCAATCAACTATTAGATGGGCTGTAAGTATTTTTAAGCCATTCAAGTCTGATGGGCCAGATGATATTTGGTGATGTTTTTACAACAAGACATTGACCTCGTCTCACTTCTTTGCCATATCCTCAGAGCATGTCTAGTTTTTAGTTATATTCCATGATCATGCAGGCAGGTAAAGGTTTCATTCATTCCTAAGTCTGAGTCCTATTGTTCCTAAGCCTAACATCATTCTTATTAAAGACAATGGAAAGGCTAGTGGATAGATATTGTTAGAGATGAAGCTTTAATAAAGTCTCCACTATAGTGCAGTCAATTTGTCTATCATTCGAGCAACTAAATTGAAAATGCTCTCCATAAGGTTGTATCATTCATTGAGAGTACAAGGAGACTGCTTTAGCAGTATTTCTTGATATTAAAAGGCTTTTGACTCTACTTTTTTGAATATATTAACCTTGCTGCAAGTGGATATGAAATTGTTTGTTGGATTGGTTCCATGCTGAAGCACATGACTGTTTATAGTATATTTTATGAGGAGGAAGCTAAGATATTCACAGACAGCAGTTGTATGCAAAGAGGAGTAATTTCTTCCCTTTTTTTGGTGCTTTGTGGTGAATGATCTTTGTGCCAGGACGAACCGGCAGATCCACAAAAGATCAGGCCTAACATGATGATATATGCCAAAGACACATGAATTTGGATGGGAGAGCGAAATCTTTTGACACAGTGACTGACAGCAATAATAGTTTAATCAAACCATAGATCTTTCATTGAGAGAGATTTTATTTACAATATCATATCTGCAGGATAGATACCTTTTGTCAATCTATCAATGATAGTCGGTGAACTGGAAGCGGTGATTCATATTTGGATTTCTTTATAGTTTTTCACAGTCTTTAATCTATTAACACAGTTATCAACACAAAAATATTGGAATATTCCAATATTTCCCTTTTTCCAAAGTGAGCTTTTGCCAAAGATTAAGATCTCGACATCACACGATACTCTTCCAACCATACAGATGAAATTCTTAAGACTGACTGATCCTTTTCCTCCTCCTTTTAGAATGTTGAATATTATTATTATTATTAATTTTTTTTTGTATACCAAGGTGATCAGATAATTTCATTGATTTATTGTTTAATGCTGCACTTTTTTTTTTATTAAACTGCAATTCAATTAATCATCATTTGATGTTATATGATATTATACTTCCCTCTCTTTTCTAAACATCTTCAAATTCTTGACTCTATAATAATTATTTTACTGAGGTCTCTTTGGACCTTATACTTTTAACTACATTCAGTGAGAAGGGATTTTTTTCACTGTTGGCTATGCTGATGGCATAGCCATCACAGTGGTAGGAAAGTTTCCTAAGATTGTATTGGAGGTGCTTCAGACAACTCTCAACACAATTTCTAAATGGTGTGATAAGGTTGGATTAATTGTTAATCCAGTAAAGACTATAACTGTACCTTTACATGAAGATGAGATCTGTAATGAGGGTCTTAAAATAAGAGCCTTTGCTTGCCTTAGTCCAGAAATAGATCTCTGATGGGAAAGGTTCTGAGCTGCCAACCAGCCCAAATGCATCAGATTGAATCTCAAAATAGGTTCTGGTCCAGTAAAGGGATCAGAAGCCCCTTCCTTGGCCAATCCATCTGCAATTTCTTTGTCATCAATCCCATTAGGCTTAATAGATATTTGTTTGGCAATCTGATATCAGAAACTGAGTAGGGACTGGCTGTGATCAGGTTAAATAATCTTATCGCTGTGGTCAACCAGTTTTCTGAAAAGGGGAGTACTTTCTTCCTCTTTGATAGGACTTTCTGAATGATCATGCTTTGGTAAAAGATTAGTTTTCTGCTGAAGTCAAATATCTTGGTGTTATGTTAGACAAAGGACTGACTTGTAAATTACATATAGATTATTTCAGGTAAGACATGAAGAGTGTAATCAAAGTAGTTACATTGGATTTACATTCATAGTTATGAGAGTCATTATTACTTATTTCACTATTATTTGGTAGTGGAAGATTCTTTTAAAGACTTGCAGGACTGAACTTGAAGAGTCCAAAGGATGGCCTGCCTGAGAATCACAGGAATTATAAGAACTCCTCCTACTGTTGCTCTTGAAATTCTCTTGGCATTCCTTCTTTCCATTTGTATGTTGAGGCTATTGTTTAGGAAAGTTATTATAGACTCTTCACTGTTATGGGAAAAGAATTCCTTGGAACCACAAAGTGGATCATTCATCTTTTGAACGAGATGAAATACACAATCACATTCTTGAGATGACTAAGGATCATATAAAGTCTAGATGCAGCTTCTTCAAACTCTTCACTGTAATTTTTCCCAGTATGGAGAGGTAGATTTAGGCAGAGTATCAAGGATGGACTGGTTTGGTATGCAGATGGTTCCAAAACATGTAATGGTTTTGTAACAGGGTTTACTGCAAGGGAATGAGGATGTCTTATTCTTATTCTCTTGGAGAGTTTGCCATTTGTCTTTCAGGCAGGAGATTTATGCTATTTCTGCAAGTGTTAATCTTGACAGGGGATATGTTTAAACATATTTATATCCTATCAAGTATTCAAGTTGCATTAAAAGTGCTTGATAGCCCTCACTTTACTTTAAAGCAGGGCTGTCCGACCTGCGGCCCAGCAGTGTAATGAATACGGCCCAACATAAAATCATAAACTTCCTTAAAACATTGAGATTTTTATGTACTTAATGAAAAATTAATGAAATTTTTATTATTTAAATACCTATCTGCATTTCCTATTTCCATTTTCTAAAATATTTATTATTTCAGTAATAAAAACTTCTTAACCTGCTCAATAATTTTAAAAAAATTTCTGAACTAAAAGAAGTCAAAGATTATTAAGCTACAACGTTTTTGCTTATTTGTCATGGTGAATATCATATATTGTACATTATTTACTAACTATTTTGATTAACAACTATCATTGGAATTAGTATATTTTATGTGCAGCCTGCGACAATTTTTTTCTTCAAATGTGGCCCAAGGAAGCCAAAAGGTTAGATACCCCTGCTTTAAAACTTGTGTGGGAATGCCATCATCTCATTATAGAACTTGCTACTGGAACATGGTTCAATTTGTTTGTGTACAAGGACACAAAGGGATTGATGGCAATGAGGTTCAGATGGGTTGGTCTAGGAAGAGTCTTCTAATCTCTTTATTAGACCAGAACCTATCCTAAGCATTCAATCTGATGCATTTGGGCTAGATGACAACTCAGCACCTTTCCCATTAGAGGTCTATTTTTGGACTAAGGCAAGCAAAGGCTCTTATTTTAAGTCTCTCATTACAGAGAACTAAAGAGTTGCTTGCATTGGAAAAAAACAAATAAGGATTTTTACAGAACACTGTCATCTTAAGAGATATCTTTACTTAATTGGAATTACTGATAGTCTTAATTGTAGAGAATATCAGGAAGGGGATGAAACCTTTTTATATTTTATGTAAATGCATGTCCCTTTCAGGCTAACATATGATTTAAGGTTGCATTTTCCTGCAGCAGATCTTTTTATAGTCCCAATGAAAAAGATACTGTCTTTAGTATGTAAAATAGGACATCTTATGGAATTATCCTGTTAAGGATGCATAATATATTACTAGTTATTCATACAATAAGATTGTTTAACTTGAATGCCACTAGTCCCTACTCACTTGCCGATGCCAGAATGCCAAACAGATATATGTTAAGCCTAATGGATGTTTGAATAAATTTAAACATTTATATTTATTTCAGTTTTATGCAATATTATTGATTTTTATTAATAATATTACTCCGATATAATTATTTTTCGGAAATAAAAAAATTTTTCTTATTTTATTTATTTATGCCAAAGATAATAAAAATATGGTCTCTATAAAAAAAACTTCAAATTTATCAAAGAAATTTTAATTTAATAGTTTCTGTTTTATAGTGAATATTTATATATAATGAAAAATAATTTATTTTTATGCATATATTTTATTGAATATAAATTAATTTTTCTTATTTCATTTATTTACACCAAATATAACAGAAATATGGTGTCTGTAAAAAAAAATTTCATTTATCAAAGAAATTTCAATTTAATAGTTTCTATTTTATAGCAAATACTTACATATAATGAAAATTAATTTATTTGTATGCATATATTTATTAAAAAGTTCATTTTCATAGACTGTATTAATTAAATAATAAATATAAAAAATTATTACTGTTTGTTAAAAACTCCTGTTCTTTAGCAATAATCTTGTTACATGTGCAGCTCCTTAACAGGAAATAATTTTATTTTTTGAAACGTTTTCAGCCTTTCTTTGAGAACCTTGTCAGTAAGCACATTCTTTTTAATGAACATCTTAGAATAGAATATAGCTTTTAGACTGTGCATAGTTTTTAAAATTTTTCAGAACTGATTTTGTTTTAAAAAGTTTTTCATGAATTCTTATAGGTTATTAAAAATATTTATGAAAAACTTTTTAAAAACAAAATCAGTTCTGAAAAATTTTAAAAACTATGCACATTCTAAAAACTGTATTCTGTTCTAAGACATTCATTAAAAAGAATGTGTTTATTGATGAGGGTCTCAAAGTAAGGCTGAAAACGTTTTAAAAATAAAATTATTTCCTGTTAAGATGCTGTATATGTAAAAATAAAAAAATTAAACATATTGGAAAAATAATTTTTGTTAAAATTAGAAAATAAATAGTTTTAAGAACAAGAGGCAGTATTCAGATTGCAGTTATCTATAAACAATTTAAAAATATCGCAAAAAGAAAAATGCTCCAACTTGAACGAACTATAGTTTGAAATAGCAGAGTAAGCCACCTAGACCATATCAAACTTTAGTTTGAAGTGGCAGTGAATGGGTTAAAGCTTCTTCTTTTCTACTACTACACATCCATTTATCATGGGAAAGGCATTTTTAATCTTACAACTAACCATTTTCAGACTTCTAAAAAGCAATCTGATAAGACAATAAGTTGATATTAAATGATTTATGGTGTAATCATTATAGTAATTATTTATATATAAACAAATTTTTTTAATTATTCAACAATTAAATCATTCTAAAAAATGCTTACATTGAATCCAAAGCATTCAGCCATATCTTTTTGTTTTTGTTCTAATCTTTTTCTAGCTAATTCTTGCTCTCTCCTGGCCAATATTTCTGGATCACCTACTGAAGCAGGAAGTACTACAGCATCAATCTCACTTTGGTCATCTTCCACTTGTTAATAGAAAAAAAATACTAATGAGTTTATGATTTAATTTTTGTATACTTTTAAATTAAAGTACTAAAAATTTATTGTAACATTGCATTTTATAAACTACTAGCAAAGTGTGCCTGGAAATTGCCCAGTCATAGTTTGAAAACATATACAGTACTGTAGTCCCTTTTATCCAATCTTGCTTTAACCACCCTCCACTTAAACCAGTCAAATTTCATTCAATTTTTATTTTAGTTTTGGGAGTAGCCACTTTTAGAGCCTAAGACAGATTGTCTAACACCCTTGGTGGACTCAAAGAAATTGGAATATTTCTCTTCAACAAGCTGGGCACAGATCCCATGGATAAGTTAATAAAACATGCAAAAGAATTATTTTCCTACATTCAGTATTTCATTTATTATAGCATTTAGAATTAATCGGCTGATCATGATTATATCACATTAGCATGATGATGAAATCATCAGGATATCATACAGCCATAGACTTTGTGATGCTATCCATTATTATGTAGCGATGACAACATATAATTCGTTATAGCAGCATTTCCCAAACTTTTTCTATAACGGAACACTTAACAAATCCTGAAATTTTTACGGAACACTTTGATTATTTTATAGTAGAGGTAGATATTAATGAATAAATAAATTAAGCAAAACAAATATTTTTTATCAAATTATAATTATGTAAAATAAACTAGCGACACCAGTTTCAACTTGGCACAGTGTTTTAATTAAATCATGTGAGACATAATAATTTCCATAATTTTTTATGGAACACTTATAGATCTTCCACGGAACATAGTTTGGGAAATGCTGTATTATAGAATTTGAAATCCATTGGCTTTTCAAGGCCAATTTTAGCATTGATTTTACCAGTTGATTTATTAAAAATATAATATTATAATGACATCATGCAATGGAAGCATTTTATGACATCATACATTGTTATGTCATCAGTGATGTAATAACAATGTCACTTTGACATAATCTCAAAATTGATTTTTTATGGCCAATTTTACCATTGATTTTGCCAGTTAATTTAGCTAGCACATAATATCTTGATAACATAATGACATTATGTACTGACAATATGAGGTCATAATAACATTATTTGTTGTTATGTCATCATGATGTCTTGCAATGGAAATGTTTAATGATGTTATAAATTGTTACATTGCTGATGATGTCATGCCAGTATTGCTATGATTTCATCCCAAATTCAAATACTACTCTAAAAAATTTGAATGAAGGCATTTTCATTGTCACCCCAAAATGCTCCACTCTTTGGGGTGATCTTGATCAAGAGTAGCTTATGTTACCTGCAAGGCTGCAGGAAGTATCTATGCCAAGTTTGGTCCCTACCAGTCAAATACTGCAGAAGCCTTTGCAGAATAAATGGACAGACAGCAACAGACAAACATTGCATTATATGTATATATATATATATACAGTGATACCTCGGTTCACAAACACAATCCGTTCCTCGACCCTGTTCGTGATCCGAAAAGTTCGTAATCCGAATCAATTTTTCCCATTGCAATTAATGTAAATCCAAATAATACGTTTTTTGTCCTAGAAAAAATTTTTAACATGTTATGGCTTTATGTGTGGAAATAATACAGAAAGGAAATAAATATAACAGTAATATTAGAAGAAAGCATGTTTCACACCACCTTCACTAATACTTTTAATTTTTTTGAGAGCCATAATAAGGGATAAATTTAATTAAATAAAGAAAAAAACTAAAATATCAACACTGGTTGGAAGTTTACTGTACCCATATGAGCTGGGCGAACTGGATTGCTGCTGGGGGCGAGGCTGTGCGCAGGGTTTTGTGCTCCGCGAGTTACATGCGCTCCATGCACTCCGTGCGTGTGTGTTCGTGAACCGAAGCATCGTTCGTAAAGCGAAGCAAAATCTGTTCGCAAATGGTGTTCGTAGACCGATTTGTTCGTGAACCGAGGTACCACTGTATATATTTAATTTATGAATTAGTTAAATCTATTCCTTTTACCTTCAATTGTTCTAAGATTTCTATTTCTATTATGTTTTGGTGGACGACCTCTCCTTGAAGGAGTGGGTGGTGATGGTCGATCAATTTCATCTAATTCCTCAAACACAACTACTTTGCGTTTTCGAGTTGATCTCCGTGGTTCTGAAATATATGTGTTGTCTATTTTTTCTTCTTTCACTGAAATTATTATTTAAAGTTTCAATTAAAACATATATATAATATAATTTTTAATTATTAAAATACAGGTAACTCTCATTTTACAAAGCTAATACATTCTTCAAAACTCTTTGTTCAGTGAAAATTCATAAAATGAAAATTCAATTTCTATTAATTTCAATGTAAAATTTCCAATCAGTTCCTGGATTCTAGAAAATTACTGCCATTTCATCTATTAATGTTATAATTTTCAAAATCATAAAAATAAAAGCAATATTGCATACTATAATACTTTATGACAGTTATTCATCCATTGTATTAATGATATATCACAGAACTGACTGAAGAGTGCCCTCTATTTCCTCATTAATGGCTTGCCACATTTCTTTTGATAAAATTTCTTCCCTCCTTTCAAATACTTTTCTCACTTCATCCTTCATTCTTTGTAGAGTTAAATTGTTTGAGTATGTTCTTTATATCTTTCATTAAAAGCACAAGTTACTTATGTTTTTAATGAAAGATATTTAATCATTCAACTTATTCTTTGTCATTTAAAAATTATAAAATTTTTGTCAAATATTAGTCTTAAGGTTATCATAATTATTCAGAATTGATTCTAATAAATTTTCTGGAAATCAGAATTCAAAAAATTGAAGAATTTCAATATTTGTTTAAAACACTTCATCAAACAGGGCATAAACAAGTACTAGAGCAGCAAAATTACTTAAAACAGTTCTTTATTTAAAACTATATAACTAGATGAAAAATGATTCCCTTCATGCATAACTAGCATGAAGGGAATCATTGGCTTTTCATAGCATGGCTTTTCATTTACAGAAATTCTTGAATTTATAAGTTAATTTTAATGCTCCATAAATATGGACCAAGTAAATGGAATTAGTAATTTATGAAATCTCTAAAAATGAGGATTTCCCATCTTTATGGATTTTGGATGATGAATTGGAGTCAGGGAAACTGGATTGAAAATCAAAAATTTTAATTCATAATTTATAGTGGTATGGACAAATATGCATCTCATAGAGACAATATATTACCACTTGCTACTATATATAAGTCAAATTATAAAAGCACTATAAGCAAGGTAATAAGCGTTTATTAGCATATAACGTTT
Source organism: Olivierus martensii (assembly GCA_000484575.1). Classification (NCBI taxonomy): domain Eukaryota; kingdom Metazoa; phylum Arthropoda; class Arachnida; order Scorpiones; family Buthidae; genus Olivierus; species Olivierus martensii. The sequence continues at coordinate 13,133 of AYEL01069082.1, forward strand.
TTGGACATATTCTGTCCCTCTTCAGTATGCTTACATCCAACATTACATAAATAACATCGTATTTTCAAAGTTTGTTCCATCAACGTTATATGCTAATAAACGCTTATTACCTTGCTTATAGTGCTTTTATAATTTGAGTTATATACATCTCATATTAATACCTCATCAGGTCATCTATATTACAATGACAAAATTAAAGTATAATTTAAACCAATTTAAAACACACAAATTAAAAGTTATTAAAAACCAAATATAAATGATATTTACATAAAACTTTCATAAGGTAAACATTGATGATGCTTGAGTTTTAAAACAATATTGAGGTAGGTAATCTACATATTTAAATTAACAAATTAACATTAAAATAAATAATCAGAATATAAGGGAAAAAAAAGAAAAAGATATACAGAGTGTTACTTACAGGGAAACAAACAAAAGCATGCTGCCTGACATATGTTGCTGAAAATTTTTTAAATTATAATAGAATATAAGATTAAATACATTTTATAGGCTTTCTTGTAATACAGCCTTTTCTTGTACATCTTTCTACATCGCAACGAATAAAAATTATCAAAAATTAAAATTTAAACCCGAATAATACATCAATTTAGTTATAATGAAACAGAATAAAGCAGTCAACCATGGTAATAAAATGCATTTCAGCATTTTAACTAAATTGATGTATTATTCGGGTTTAAATTTTAATTTTTGATAATTGTTTATTCGTTGCGATGTAAAAAGATGTACAAGAAAAGGCTGTATTACAAGAAAGCCTATAAAATGTATTTAATCTTACAATATACATCTCCTTAAATTTACATTTATTACAAAATAATTATTAAAAAAGGATTATGCAACAATTGTCAATTGTCCAAGTATTTTTTATTAAATATGTAGGAGAATTTTTTATTTAAAGGTAAATTTAAAAAATTTTAATTTGTAATATATTTAATACTTTCTTGGTTTTTTTAAAAGAATTTATGTAAATTTTTGCAGTTAATCACTGGATATAACTGAAGAGGGCACTATGCCGAAATGCATTTTATTACCATGGTTGACTGCTTTATTCTGTTTCATTATAACTAAATTGATGTATTATTCGGGTTTAAATTTTAATTTTTGATAATTGTTTATTTGTTGCGATGTAAAAAGATGTACAAGAAAAGGCTGTATTACAAGAAAGCCTATAAAATGTATTTAATCTTACAATATACATCTCGTTAAATTTACGTTTATAATAGAATATATTCAGTGATATTGTTGGATGATGTCAGGACTATCAAAGGACTAACAACAAGTGTATGGGCACAGAAGGGAAAGATAATAAACTGTCAGATGTTGGGAATATACTGTTTACAACAGACTTAGTTAACTATTGGTGTGATCTAAGTTGTTAAAGAGCAATTAATTTGGTCAAAATTGCTCTTTAACAACTCGGAGTTTATAATAGAATATTTCAGTGATATTGTTGGATGATGTCAGGACTATCAAAGGACTAACAACAAGTGTATGGGCAAGAAGGGAAAGATAATAAACTGTCAGATGTTGGGAATATACTGTTTACAACAGACTTAGTTAACTATTGGTGTGATCTAAGTTGTTAAAGAGCAATTAATTTGGTCAAAATTGCTCTTTAACAACTCGGTTATAGAATTACTTTACAGAATTAGTAACAGAACATGCAAATAATAAAACTTTTTAATGAAAAAATTAGAGTTCAGTATGCAGAAAAAATTAATTAAGATAAGAATTTGAAATTAGAAATTATTTTATAAAACAATACACAGAATTATTGATCTAAACAGAGTATAGTAAGTAAATTGACCACATACAAAATAGTTTCATTAATTCCAAATTTTCAAGCAAAGCCTCTGTTCTAAGAATAAATAAACAAATTACAAATTACTATTGCTCAAGCAAAAAAACAATTTTTGCTTGAGCAATAGAAATTTTTTAAAGAATCAATAGCAACAAAAATGTTTTCAGTTTCATACCTTCATTAATTACTAATCAAACATAAGTTTAGAATAGAACATAATACAGTCCAAAATTAAAAAAATAAAAATACAGTACAAGCATTATGGCAGTTATGTTTCAAACCACCATAGTAAACAAATTTCACTTTAAAGCAAATCACAGCCTTTTTTTATTTACTAGTGTGCATAAAAAATCCTAAAAATATATTTACACTATCATTCATTAAATGTTAATAACCCTAAGCCTAAAATATTCAGTCAGATGACCATGTGATAACCATTAGCTTACCACTTTGGAGCATAGATTTTAACAGAGAGATGACTCACTTTGGGGTATTTTCCATAGAACCAAGTGAAGCCAAGCAATGTACTAGCTTCACTACATTGCTTGGTTTGAACTGCTCTCATTGGCTACTGAAAAATGAGCGAAATACGTTCTACAGCTAAGCAAAACCATCTAAGTCGTAGATTTTCATCTCTTTTGTCTTTGAGATAGATTTTAGTCAGTTTATTTGTTCCTTTTTTTATTTAAAATTAAAGTTATTTTAAATTATGGCAATGCACTGTGCAATATATGGCTGTAACAATCAGCAAAAGGCGATAAAACCTACAGTTTTAATAGGTAAGGAATTATATTTTTTTATGGTAGAATTCTCTTTGACTGCCTTGCATTTTTTGCATGTGACCCAAGTGTGATGTGTCTCTAAAAAAATAAGTCATGTTATAATGTGCCTAATGCCTGTCACTTTTTCGTACTTGATAAAGTAGTTGTTAGTTAATATGGTTGACTTGAAACTGGGCACATACATCCTTGCCACGTGGTTCTGCAAAACATGAGGCAGTCAAAGTAGAATCTCACCTTTTTTATATTCAATTTGGTTTGATAAAATCTGACAATATATCAGTCCGACATATTTTATCTGTATGTAAACAGATTTCTTTATAATCGGCCTGAAATTCTTTCTAAATGGATTATTGCTGTAAGATGAGAAAACGAAAGCCAGAAAAGTATAGCCAGCTTTGCAGCAAACATTTTACTGAAGATTGCTATCAAGTAAATCCAGCTATAAAAAGATAACTGTTGAAGGAAGATGCAGTCCCTTCCATATTTGATTTTCCAAGCCATTTAATAAAAAAGAAGAGTTCCAGAAGAATATTGGTCAGATTAGCATTGGATTCTTCAACTTCTACAACCATTGCTCAGAATTTGTTTTGTAATTTGCATAATAACATAATATAAAAATAAATAATATAAAAAGTTTATTTTTTTAATATAAAAAGTTTATACATAAAATGCAGTTCATCTTGGTGATAAATCCTGATGCCTGTTTGTTATTTATTTCTTCTATTTTTTATAAATTCATGTAATCAGACAGATTTTATTTGCTTTTGGAAGATAATTTGATCTTTGTTTATAATTCAAGATCTTAATTTAATTCGCATAGCATAAGAATAATTTGGTTGGAAAAAATAATTCGTATTTATATAGAATTTTGGATATGTTCGATGAGTTTAAAGACTGAAAATCATTAAAAGCACCTTAGCAATATAAAGTTTTATGAAAAGTATTAAGACTTTCTATTGATTAAAAATTATACAACGTTTTCGTTCTTAATGATAAAGTAACGCTTGGATATCGAACTTGCCTTGACCAAAATAGTTTTTCAAACTGTGCTCCTGTAGAAAGTGATATACAACTCGACTCCTTTGACCTACTATTGACTTAATATTTAATCATTCAGTAGTAAATCACGTGATGGAGAATAATAATGGATAATTTCCCTCGATAGTTCATTCCTATGGGAACAGTAAACAAGCAAATTAGGTCAGCAAGGGTCTCTGCTTATCCATGTCCCTCGTCATTTATATAAATCGTTATTTCATAGAAAAGGCACAGATTTTTGTGCCTTTTAAATCATAATTCCTAATTGATCTTTATTAATTTTTAATGAAGTAAATAATTTATTTTCCTAGATATTTATGTGTTACAGGTTTGCACTAACGATTTTTCTTTATAACATTTACTCGCACTTAACAGAGTCTAGTTAATACATTTTACTGTTTCCTTAATGGCAGTGTGTCTCGAATAAGTTGCATAATAATTCATTCTAGTTTCTCCGAATGTTCACTTGGGTTTTAGTGACTTGGCTTCCACTTATTGGTAAATCCGATCGATTATCTAATGGTAATTCCCTTCTTAGAGATTCCACATTTCTCTAAACATGTTCCTCAACTAGGTTTAATTAATAATTCCTTCGGTTTAGTATGGGTTTGTAGTAATGCATTCGATTAAGAAAGGGATATAATATACACGTAACTCGAGAGAATACTAACCAATTATAATTTTATTGTTGACTGCCTTTTACTGGAGTAGTAATGATAACAACAATAATAATGACGCTCATGGATATTACGAGTGCGTATATCATTCGGATAATGATATCTATAGATATTTAATGCAAGAATGCTCCTCGTTCACTTTTAACGATTATTCTAGTAAAATTTCACGACTTTTCTTAATTCGTTCTCTATTATCACTGATTGCAAAATTTATAAATCATCATTTAAAAAAGCAATTATCATAATTGAAAAGGAAGAAGACCATTAAAAGTCGAAATGCCATTCGAAGCGAGAGGACGAAATTAATCAATAGATCTACTTTCAGAACGATTCTAAAAATGTTAATATTATTAAAGCAATTTTGAATGTTATTACGTGCGAATAAAAACATATTAAGTTTATAAATTAAAAATGCGTAAAATGGCGGACATTTTAACGAAATATATGATAGAATAAAACCTTTTTTTATATTTTTTGCAGAAGTCTGATGTAGATGCTCCAACAATCGACATTAATAACACTGAACTTCCAGCTGCTGCCAGGATATTTCTACCTTCTACAATTAACTTTAACGTATTCGATCGAATCAGAAAAGTTTACAATTCAAAGCATAATTTTCCGTTTATTTTTTTATTTAATATTTATTTTAGAAAATATTTAAATGAACTTTTTTAAAATTAATTAAAATAATCGTCGATAACTTTTTCAAAGCGATATTTAAGTTATTAATCTTGCAACCTAGTGTACTTTACATGCCAGATACATTCTAAAGTAGGACGAAATTATAATTTCTTAATATCTGTCCTGAATTATATATATATATGGTGAGTTAGCATGTACATATGATATGTGTATATATATATATATGTACATGCCAACTCACCATAAACCTCTTCCAGTTATGTTGCTAGTAGAGGCCAAAGAAAGTGTCCTGATTTAAACCGAATCGATTTATTACTTTTATTTTAAATAAAATAATTGTATAATGTTTCCTTTTTTTGAAATATAAACAGAAATAAATTAAAAATTTAAAAGAAATTGCGTTATTTCGAGAAAAGTTACGTATACGGAAGAAATCAATAAGATACCTTGCTGTGATTCTTTTATTAAAAGTAAAGTTTTGATGACCTGCAACTAGATTAGTAAAGGAAACTTGTTTTACTTCTATTACTAATTGATTCTCATGACTTTAAGAACTAGAACAAAGATTATCCTTCATTTCTATTGTCGTCATGTCGTGAACAGGATCATCATCATCAACGTTAGCATCTCGTTGCAGGAATTATGCCACCTCTCGACATTTCTAAAGCGCCATTTAAACAAGGTTTGCATCATTCGGCGATATTCAATATAATCAAATGCAAAAGTCATTGAATTACAGACAAACCTCTTTAAGCCGCCACCATCGGTTCGAAGGTCCTCTCTGGCGGTAAAGGAGGGTGGCGGTTTATGGAGGGTTAATGGTAACATGTGAGAAAACATGTATAGACTACAATGACATTGTTTCATTTAATTTAAGATGATCAGAAATAAATTGCTGAGTAGCAGAAGGATTTTTAATTTTATATTCACCAATTAAAATCTTTTCGTGAATATCTAATGTCGTTTTTGACATTTTTCCGATTAAGAAACAGCAACGATATTCACAACAGTTGATTTATAAAAAACGGTTTAAACTGTTCTTCTTCTTCCGCAAAGT